>VDFB02173255.1:0-44371 GCA_007258455.2 Sequoia sempervirens | reverse complement strand
CCCTCACTGGGGAAAGCTATGTATCAATTTTTTTAAAGAGAATAAAAGATGGTTTACAACCTATTTAAGGTGTTCTTGATTCTATTGAAATATTAAGTATGTTTATGTCTAGAAACCAATGTAGAAATATGTAACATTTACATGAAGTTAACCAAATTGTACAGTAGGCTAACCTATCAAATTACTAAGTTATTTCTTCTTTCTCAATACATGGACTGCACATATATGTAACATCAAATTTTGTAGAAGGAAAAATATTGTTACTTTTATTTATTTTTGCTTTGAATACAGAGAACTCCAACTACATAAAAGAATGCTTGAATACATATAACAACTACACAAAAGAATACTTTGAATGCATAGAACAACTACACAAATGAATGACATTTTTTTTTCTTCATCTATTAGTCATATATATACACATTTTTTTCCCTTTATTTCTTTAGCTATTTATAATCTATAGACAACCAAGTGCATAAAAGGAAATTCATACTATTGAACTTTTTCTTTTGAAAACTGAAAGCACGTTTTGAATTATTTCACCATGGAAGTAAAGTAATTGGTATGTTTAATAGATTATGTACATTGCTAAATGGAGATTATGCTTCCAGACCTTAATGACTTCCAGGAGGAAGTCTAAATTAAGGGGAGGGGGATGTAAGACCCCACTTTGCATGTGATTAATACTAAATCTAATTTGTTATATGTTTTTATAAATGGATGATAAGTTGTACTGAGGGAAATATATAATGTGATTGTGTCACAATATTCTTGAATTTTGCCTTCACATTTATTGATGTACAAATAATTTTTATTCTAGTTATCAAATTTATCTGATTTATGATTGTTCTTACGATTTCATTGGTAATGTGCAAGAAAGGAAAAGTATCAGTATGAGAAGGGAAGACCAATGGGTAAATCGAAAAGACATCCTCTTGTGGTTATGAACTTGACCCCCCCCCCCTTTAGAACTTATAAAGAAATAAAGTTGATATGTTGAGGTGGTGAGAGTTGATATTAAAGGGATAATTTATTTTTGGGTTGTGAGGGTATTTAATTATGTTTCATGTGGGTGTAAGTGGGGCTAGGGGTTAGAAACCCCCATCGAAGTGTGAAACTCAAATGGATCCTTAAGTGGGTCTTTAAAGAGGGTTGTTGGTCAAATTCCTTGGTTAGGATGCAAAAATAACCCTCCTAAGGTCTATACAAAACAAGGCGTCTCTTCATTTGAGTCGACCTCTTTTAATAAATAAAAATATAAAATATAATTTTTAATTAAGGCCGACTTGCCTTATTAATTATTAATTATTTAAATTTTGAGAGAAAGATATCTCCCACCGCTATAACATCAACACCTACCTCCATCAATGAGATTTGTTTCCTTATTAAAGAGGAAACATGTACTTGGACAACCCCTCCATCTTTTCATCTCATCCTCTCCTCAAAACTCATCACTCTCCATTATGAGGAATTTTTGAGGGTCAAATCATGTCCAAGTACATGTTTCCTCTTTAATAAGGAAAAGAATCTCATCGATGGAGGTAGGTGTTGATGTTATAGCAGCGGGAGATATCTTTCTCTCAAAATTTAAATAATAAATAATTAAAAAGGCAAGTTAGCCTTAATTACAAATTATATTTTATATTTTTATTTATTAAAAGAAGTTGAGTCAAATGAAGAGACACCTTGTTTTGTATATATACAAGGTGAATTTGATTCATCAAATCATCAATTCATTCTTCATTTAATTCACTCTCTCAAGGAGAAGTTCGTACCCTAGCAGCAAATCATAATTTTGTAGCAACAGTTTGACTTCAAGGAGATTCATATTTGGTTGTATCAAGAAGAGATTCTCATCATTTATTGTGTCAAGTTCGCCCTTGAGAAGGGTCTGATTTGTAAAGCAGATTTATGCTCTTATTCGTCCTATATATAAGAGATATATTTTGTTGGGTTTTTCTCCCTCGAGGAGGGTTTTCCTAGGGTAAACTATTGTGTTCATTTGTCTTATGTGTTGCATTATTTATTGCTTACATTTTTTTATCTAAAACTAACATGGTATCAGAGCAGGTCTAAGAAAAGATCTGATCAGATTTTATTAAGCAGTCAAGTCAACTTTTCATCTAGGGCAGATCTTGAAGTATTGTAGATCTGAGGTTGCAAATTATTATATACCTAAGGGCAGATCTTTGAAGGTGAATTTGTGCGGAAAAAGAAGATGGTGAGCAGTGTCAAGGTAGAATATAGGCTTGATGGAGCTTCGAACTTCAACTCTTGGAAACCTAGGGTACTCATTGCATTAGAGGAGAATGATCTTCTTGATTTTGTGGAAAGTGATATGCTCGAGCCTTCCGATGATACTGAGAAAATCTAGTGGAAGAAAAATGGCACGGAGGCTAGAAAGATCATGATAGACTTTGTGATGAATCACCTAGTACCGATCGTCTCCAAGTTGAAGACAACTAAAGAAATGTTTGATACTCTAAAAGGATTGTATGAGATCAACAACACCAGCAGAGCCCTTGCTTTGAGACGACAACTTCACCATGTAAAAATGACTAAAGATGATTCAGTCATCTCATTCTTTATGAAGATTGCTTATTTGAGAGATCAGTTGAGCGCTATTGGGGATATAATTGCAGACAAAGATCCTGCTATGCTAGCACTAAATGGTCTTCCTCAATCTTGGGAACCCTTTATTCAAAACATCAGTGGGAGATCCAAGTTTCCCAAGTTTGATCGTCTTCGAGTTGATTGTATTCAAGAAGAGTCTAGGTTGGCAGCAAGAGGAATTGGGTGAAACTATCATGATGTAGAAAATCAAGTTCTTGCTACACATACTTCTAGAGAAAGAGGCAAAGGAAGAAAGAGGAATAGAGACAGAGAATCAGATTCTGCCCCAAAATCGAAGAAGAAGAAGGATCTCTCTCACATTCAGTGTTTTAGGTGTGACAAGTATGGTCACTTCACTCGAGATTGCAAATTAAGGTCTACACAACATGTTTCTTCTGCGAAAATTAACATAGGGACAACTTAGAAGGAGCCAAGCTCTAAAGTCAATTTAGAAGGTTTCTTATTCTAAAGTCGATCAAGAGGAGGAATTAACATTCAGAGGGAGTTTGACAAACCAATAGAGGCAACCTTGGACGAGGAGGTCAAGAGGTTGATGTCGTACTTGGAGCTTTAGAGGGAGTCACATCATCATGAAGACTTGTTGTAATGTATATTTCTCTGAGACGGAGAAATATGAGGTGAAAGCCCTTTTAGTGTATATTTCTTTGAGATAAAGAAATATGAGGTGAAAGCCCTTGAAGTGTATATTTCTCTAAGATGGAGAAATATGAGGTGAAATCCCTTGTAGCGTATATTTCTTTGAGACAGAGAAACATGAGGTGAAATCCCTTGTAGCGTATATTTCTCCAAGATAGAGAAATATGAGGTGAAAGCCCTTGTAGTGTATATTTCTCTCAGATGGAGAAATATGAGGTGAAAGCCCTTGTAGTGTATATTTCTTTGAGACAGAGAAATATGAGGTGAAAGCCCTTGTAGTGTATATTTCTCTGAGATGGAGAAATATGAGGTGTGAGCCCTTGTTCATCTTTGAGACTGAGATGTGATGTCATGTTGAGTGACTCCATGATGATATCACGTTGAGAGACTCAGTGATGGACTCTTTTCCACAAATGGGTGTAGCCATTGTGGGTGTCATGTTGAGAGACTCCATGACATGGATATCTGGAAAGATACCTCCCTAGCTAAGAGGGAGTGTTGATGTTATAGCAGCGAGAGATATCTTTCTCTCAAAATTTAAATTATAATAAATAATTAATAAGGCAAGTTGGCCTTAATTACAAATTATATTTTATATTTTTATTTATTAAAAGAGGTCGACTCAAATGAAGAGATGCCTTGTTTTGTATATATACAAGGTGAAGTTGATTCATCAAATCATCAATTCATTCTTCATTTAATTCACACTCTCAAGGAGAAGTTCACACTCTAGCAATATATCATAATTTTGTAGCAGCAGTTTGACTTCAAGGAGATTCATATTTGGTTGTATCAAGAAGAGATTCTTGTCATTTATTGTGTCAAGTTCTCCCTTGAGAAGGGTCTAATTTGTAAAGCAGATTTCTGCTCTTATTCCTCCTATATATAAGAGACATTTTTTGTTGGGTTTTTCTCCCTCAAGAAGGAGGGTTTTCCTAGTGTAAACTATTGTGTTCATTTGTCTTATGTGTTGCATTATTTATTGCTTACATTTCTGATCTAAAACTAACAGTAGGTACCCTTCACAACCCCCCACCCAAAATTTTCAAGTTGAAACTCTTATATATTTTGGAGAGGAAGAATGAGTGGGGTGTTACCTAGAGTTTTACCTACTTTGAAGTTTTCCCCTTTACATTTGGGTGCCAATGTTCTTCCCTCAAAGAGAAAATATAGTCAATGGTATATAATACACAACATTATTTGGAAGTTTTACAAGTCTACTTTAGTGTCTCTTATCTATATACTTTAAGTATCACATAATACACCGTCAGCCACTCATAATTCATTACTCAATTTATAAATTCATACCATTGATTATTCAATCTTTATGACTTGCACACAACCTTCATGGCCAACATATAATTGAGTGTGTTATTACTTCCTATACATGACATGCATCCTTTCTTATTGGGAAGCGACAAGTCCCATAACATGAGTTCTAGATAATGTTTTATCTCCAATTTCTTATTTCAAAAAGATCTCTTCAAAAAATATTCTTATGTTTATTTATTATAAGGGGGCGAGTTAAACACAATATTATTTTAATTGTATCTTCCTATGCCTTCACCTTTGACTTGAATCATATGAATCACGTGGTTTTGTTTACTATTTAATCTCTAAACAATAAGACACAATAGTCTAGTAGTTGTTATAGTTACATTAAGTTGACTAGGTCACCATTTACTTGTAAAAGTGCTTAATTATATTTGAGGTTTCATCATTTAATTCCAGGTAAAATTTATTTTTGACCACTCTTCTAAGTTGGACTTACGATACAAAAAAAGGCTTGATTATTAGTTGATGTCATCATTCATGAAATTTTTACCTACCAACTTCAAGGTGACTCATTTGTTGCTTCACAAGAACACAAATTAAGTCCTTGTACACTATGTGTAAATTAAGATCTTGAATTATGGAAAGGCCTAGATATACCATGGTATAAGGCATTCAAATTAGTAGTTCTTCAATATCTTGAATCTATTACCAAATCGTGAACCATCCCTTAGACTTAGGTCCAACAATCTGCACCTTATAGGTTTAATTTTAATATTTAATAATATTTTAAATCCAAATGTATGGGGCGCTCAAATTGCACATAATACAAAGTCAAGAGGCTTTCTATTGTTTCACTCTTGTTGTTAGTTTGATTTAATAAATTTAAGGGTTAAGAGATTCAAACTCATTTAGTTACAACTTGTAACATATTAATTCCCTTTTGTAGCCCATATAATTATTTTATTTTGACTAGATACAATTTTCCAAAACGTAGTCATGGTGTTCCAATTTTGACTCATTGTACACTAGATTAAATGCCTAAGCAACATTGGTTGTAGTGATTAGACTATTGGCATACATGTAACCCTCATTAGGGTATAATAATAATTATGTGGCCAACGAGGATAGAGTATGATATTTTGTTACACCCAAAACATTTAGAGAGATAATTAACTTAATTAATGTATTTAAAAAATAAATTGATGGTTGTGTTGCATGTTCACATGTAAAAGTTATGGGAATGAAATTAGAAGTGACATAACATAGGTGTGCAACTCATGCTCATGTTAGTCTTACATCTCAAGCCCTTAGAGTGTTAACTAGCTTAACTATTGTAGTTAAAAAAAATGTTGCGTTTTTCAACCGATTTTTTTTTTGGGCATGACATAAACCCATTATTCAATAAATAGTATGTATTTGTCCTTCAAATGGTAATTTGAGACATTTATAAATAGCTAAGGGAACCGCATTCATGGAAGTAATCCATTCATGTCCTAACTTCACATAAATTTGATTCGAGGTTGGGATTATGGTAAATAAAACATCCAATTTTTTAGGTGCAACTTGAATTGGGAGGATTAAAGAACCAAACAGAGGGCGAGTAGAACCATAATGAGATTTATTTAAACTTCCAATTGTTCATAATTTTATTGATATAGTTCATGTACATAAAGAAACTCTTCAATAATCACGTTCACTAAACATACCAGATCAATGAGTATTCTCCGTGTGGGTTTATCATTAATTCTACCGGTAATGTAGAGAGGATCATCAGATGCATGTATAGAAGCATCAATGTGTGTAAAAGTGATACCAAGTAAGAGATTAGCTTGGTATTATTGAGGATGAACATCAATCATATTGACCATATTAGGTATATTATCATTTATTTCATGATCAATTTGTTCAACAAGGTTAGTTGAATGACCTAGTAATGGATTGGTAAATATTTACAAATTTTTATTAGGTGGTGTAGCTAATTTATTCCCTTTATCATTTACACCAATTAACTAGATGATATTTGAATCGATGAGGTATTGCAATTGGTGCTTAAAACACATACATCTTTTCGTATCATGTCTAGGTGTACAATGATCTATTGACAAAAGACTTTTAAATTCAAGTGAGGAGGTAAGGGCTTGGTGGTATCAATAGGATGAATAGGAGGAAGTTGAATCATATTCTTATTAAGCAATTGTAACATAATAGTATGAAGAGAGTTGGGAAATTGTGAAAATTGTCTATCTCTTGGTTTAAATTGATAAGGTGTTGTAGACATAGTAGGAACTTGTGTTTGAATGTTATTGGAAGATGGAGGATAATTTATTTTGATGATTTTTTTTGTTTTAATTTTTAAATGATTGATAATTAGATTGAGGAACGACTTCATATTGACTATT
Source organism: Sequoia sempervirens (assembly GCA_007258455.2). NCBI lineage: Eukaryota > Viridiplantae > Streptophyta > Pinopsida > Cupressales > Cupressaceae > Sequoia > Sequoia sempervirens. The sequence goes on along the minus strand of VDFB02173255.1, from coordinate 37,427 downwards.
AGGAGCCAATGAAGGTGAACCCTCATATTGGATAACCAAAATCTGATATTCACAAAGAGTCACACATAAATATGTGAATGAAGGATATACCATTAATAAGGTCTTGTCCTGAATGTTCGATTATAAATTTCCAATAAATACTTCGTATATCAACATCAACGAGGGAATATAAAATTTAAGAATAAAGAGCTTAATATCGCCCTATAAAATTGGTCACTTTTTCTTTAGGTCCTTGTTTACAATGGACCAAATCAATTAACATAACTTGAGGTCCAATTTTTGCTTGAAAATGTTGGACGAATTCATTAACAAGTTGCGAGAAAGAAGTTATTGAATTATTAGGTAATGAACAAAACCATACCAAGGCCATGTATTTTAATGATCGAGGAAAGAGTTCAGTTAAGAGAGCATCCTTGAAAAGTAAATCGCTACATAAAGTGCAATAAATGCTGATATGAGATTATTGTGATCTCCTTTGTTAGTATACTTGTCAAAGAGTTGTATCTCAGTGTTTTGTGGAATATGCATTTTGAAGATGGTGAATGATAATGGACTATATGTAATCTATATATTGGAGGATTTGAATGAGATTGAGTTTGGTTCATGTTTAGATTTTTTTGTTGCAATGAGGACATGTTTTGCAAAAGTTGGTTTATGACGAGATTAGTTGGTGACATGTTTTGATAATTTGTAGAGTGTGTAGGACTATTGTTAATGATTTGAGGATTATTTTTTCAAAAATTGATGAGAGGAGAATTGAATGGAGGTGTCATAGATGATGGACCACACTTATAAGGATTTCCATAAGAAAGTTCCAAACAAGTGTTAAAACCATTACTATATTGTGTGGTAGATGTTACGGCTGGAGGAGTGAAAGTGGGAATAGAAGGTATAGTTGTAGGAGAGGAAACTTTTTTTCCAATTTTATTTTGAGAATTAGTTAGTATTTGAGCATAACTAGTTGTTGTAGGGATGTTTGAGTCCATTATATGAGCTAGGTTGTGCAATGTTTCTATTCCTTGTGAATCATTGATTAACTTTCTAAGGTTATCCACATGGGCAATGGTCTCTCCAGCTAAGGATTCAATGCTTAAGTATAATTGAAGGTTATCCAAGTCCTTGTCACATGATAGGCTCATTATTAAATTTTGGTAGGTGGGAGACCTTTTATATTAATGGAGATAGTTGGGAGTAAAACTAGATGCTTAACTCACACCCAAATTGACCTTCAAAAATTGCAACACTTGGTTCCTAGTGTCGGTCGATTAAGACCCAAAACTTGATAGGGAATTATGGAGAGGAGATCAAGAGTGGGTGAAAATTTGGAACCAAAAACTTAAAGGTTCTAGGTTCCAAGTTCCACCTAGGACTTGAAACCTGATAGGAAACAATGGAGTGGAGATTAGGAGTAGGTACTTAAGGACTTGGAACTGGAACCTTAAAGCTTCTAGGTTCCAAGTTCCACTCAAGACTCAAAACTTGATAGGGAATAATGGAGCAGAGAACAAGAGTTGGTGATGACTTGGAAGAAAAACCTCAAAGGTTCTAGGTTCCAAGTTCCAAGATCCACTTGGGACTCGAAACCCAACAGTGAACAATTAAGCAAAAATGGGGGAAATGGGGCTCGAGGGTGGAGAAGGGACAGGAACATGAATCTTGAACCAAAGGTTCTAGGTTCTTGTCAAGGCTCGAGGCTCGACATGAACCAATAGAATAAAAATCCACCCAAGGGGTTGACCAAGATGCTAACTCCTCCAAAAATTATCCAAGTACCAACACTATATATGTGGTTGCTATGGGGAAGAAGAGGAAGTAAATAAGGGAGAAAGTAAAGAAGTTGTTAATTAGAGAAGAAGACCTGAGATAATATTTACCAATTTAGAAAAAAAGAAGTCACCAAAAAATTAGAGTTTTTTAAGGAAACTTTGGAGATGATAGATGAGAAAAATTCATAGGTTGAGGAAGTAAGAAAATAAAAGAAAATTAAAGATAAATCAATTACTAATGATTTGTTATCAACTAACACATTCCCCATGCTAAAGATACGCTATGAGGATATGAACCTCATGGACTAAGAGTTGAACCTCTCATGTTGTCAAAATCAAGAAGAATTTTTAAAGAGTCCATATAAGTAGTGAATCCTTATTTGGGTTAGAGAAAGCAAGATCAAGAAGCAACTGCGTATGAGATTTGTGATAGATATTATAAAGTGAGCTCTTAGATGTTCAATTTCCAAGAGATAATGGTAGAGAAAGGACTTTGGCCAAGTAGATAAGGAGTGAAACTATACAAAGAAGCCATGATAAAGAGAGAGAAAGAGATCCAAGAGTAGAGAATAGATTAGGAGAAATAATAATCCCTAACCATACAAAATAAATCAAGAACACCTGTACCTCCTCCAAATATGGATGCACATATGATGAAGTTCCCTATTTTTCGTAAATACACCCAAGGATGTTAGCGAATATCTCTTTACTTTGGATTTATATTGGAGTGGGGTTGGAATTAATGATGACTAGAGCCAATTATATGATTTCCCTCAATGATGAGGCACTAAGATGGTGCATTAAAGAAAGCCCTAAGCATGATAACACATGAAAAGAATTGAGTGACTTCTTTTTGAAAAATTTATATTCACCTAATGTATGAACAAAAAACATAAATAAAAATGGAAGATGAAAAAACAAGTAGGAATCAATAAAATATTATGAATGTAATGATTTAATAGTGTTAATAGAAAACTAGAAGAAACTTTGACATAAAAGAAATAAATTGAGTGGTTTATTTTAGGGTTAAAACCTCTCACATTATAGAAGTAGATGAGAATAATTCCTCTTCTTATAAGGATGCAATATAATTGATCATTGGAATAGATTCCTAGTTAAAGACATGGGAGAATGATTTAGTATAAAAGGATGGAGTTAATAATTTTAAATTAGAGTGGGAAAATGTAATGTTGAAGTAAGAAATTCTAATGAGAGGTTAGAAGTGAGACTTTTCCCTCACCTAGAAGAAGTAAAATTTGGTTTAAAAATCATAGTAGGGAAGAACATACAAGGAAGGAATGTTTGATAATCAAAGGAACCAAGAGGGTTAGCACACTAAGAGGGGAACTTGAGAAATCCCCTAAAAAGATAATTTAAGTATATATTGTAAAATATAAAGTGGGACAAATATGACACAAATAAGTGTCCAATGTTACTTCATGAAGAAGATGAATATGAACCAATGGTTCATGGATTGATTAAGGAAGATTTTTTTGGATGTGTATGGATATAGCATAAGATTTAGCTATAAGAGCATTGAATGTTTTTTAGCACATGGCTTGTGGGAACTTCAATTGAGAGCAAGTATAAGACCACTTAACAATACACTATGTCATACCACAAATTCAAGATGTAGCACACTCCATGAGTTGCCATGATAACTATTGAGAAGGATGTGGTAGTGGAGGCTAACACACTAATAAAAGAGGTACCAAAGAAAGATGAAGGACCAACAAGACAAAATGTTATACTATGATAAACTAAGACATTATGCTAACATGAATGCAAAAGAAAAAAAAGGAGGAATGTGATTTTTGTGGTGATAAATCACGTGAGATTTTCTAGTTGTCCAAATTTAATAGTTCTATAATTATGTGTTGGCACCATGATAAAAATGTGAATAATTGTCTAGTCTAAATGCAACCTATGATACGAAAGTAGTAATGAATAAATAAAGTAAAGACACAAATGTTAAGACAATGCAATAAATCAAATATATAAAACAAATGTAGAATAGAGAATCCTCATTGATGAAAATAATACAAAGAAAAAAGGAAAAACTCAAAAAAAATATCATAGATAAAAAGAAAAATAATTTCTGAAGTTAAATTAATAGAAGCATATCATAAGAGAGTGTTAAAGAAAGTGAAAAAAAATTAAAAAATAAATAAAAAATAAAATAAAATAAATGATAATAAGACATCTTTCATAGCAAAATAGGTCTATGCTCATTACCTACCAAAGCTCCCATTTTGGCTCAGGCGGGGAGAATGCTAGCTTTAGAGATCTTTCTCAACAAAACCATTTTGCAATCATGGCATTCCATGAGACCAAATTTGTTTGAGGCACATCGTCAAACAATTCGCGTGCTTTGTGTATGCTGGAAGCATGACTATCGGAGTGGTTGCAACTACAACATTTGACAAAATTCCTCTATCCTTTATGCTTTGGTGGATGTCCATGCCCTGTTCCAAAGCTTCCATTCGGCATAGGTTGTGAGGATGCTGGAAAAGGTTGTAGAGTTTGGCTTTACAAATGCCAATTGCATTTGCTTGAAAGTTTCTAAAGCCTTTTCAACAAATCTATTTGTGAATATCTTGCAATCAGGGCATTTCATGAGAATACATTTCTTTGAGGCATTCTGTCAAACAGTTTGCGTGCCTTGTCTATGCTTCCACATTTTGCATACGTATCTTCCAGGGCAGTTACAACTACATCCAACAAAATTTCTCTATCCTTTATCCCGTGATGGGTGTGCATAGCCTGTTCCAAAGCTCCCATTTCGTCACAACTAGGGAGGATGCTGGCAAAGGTTGAGGAGTCCGGCTTTACACCTGCCAATTGCATTTACTTCAAAGTTTCTTCGTCGGGAGATTGAACGTTCCAAATCTGGCACTGTTACGCGGTAATTTAGATATCCTTTAGTATGAAATCATTAGGGGAGAGGCCCAGTAGTCGTGCACCCTAACTTCGCGCTTCTAATTATCCTACGTCGAAATTTCAAATCACTCCCAATTTTTTACAGCAGCTTACTTGGCAAGTTCTCTGCTTATAACTAAGGTTTCAGGGCCACATCATCAAATATGATGCCACATCAGCATGTTTTTGTCAAGGTGTCCAAAAGGCCCCAAAAAATAGTGAGACCAATTCTCGTGCATTACATCATGAGTAGTTGAGTGCTGATGTGGTATCACATGATTGGTTGCTTTTTAGATCAAAAGCATACATTTTGTTTAATTATGGGTAGCCAAATCACAACTATTGGACATTATATAAACGAGTATTGGGTATTATATTTACGATTGGGTGCACGACTTTTGGACCCCGCACGACTATTGGGCCCTCTCCCCTAATGTGGTTGGAAAATATTATAAAATAACTGGGTATGACAAAAGATACTGGGCGGCTACAATTTGCACGCGAAGAAGAAAATAAGTTCGGGACTATTCTCTGGCCTGATGATACCGCACAAGTACCCAACGGCTTCAATAAACGAGATTTGAGGCTTCACGAAGACAAATTTCAGGCTATTGTGGGAACACTCTCATTCAATGTGCCTTTCATTTACGAGGATTTTGACAAAGGCAATCTACAACGCCAGAACTTTGACAGGGCGTGGACGGGCGGGAGAAACAATTTAAAAAAAATTAAAATTTACCAATCGACTTTCGTTAATGGCGAACGGAACAAGAATGAGTTATGGCTGGGCCCACATGAACCACCTAAACACTTAGTTTGTGCTGTTTAAACACACCCTAATTTAGCTAGGAAAAAACGTCCGTCCAAGCTTTGAACCCGAAAATATTTACTTGTCCGAGCATCTCCATCGAAGGTATTCCCTCCAATCCAAGCATCCAGCCGGGAAGAAGGAATCACCTAAGCCAACCCTAGCTAAATTAACACTACTAACCAATGAGTCAAACGAATCAACGGATAAAACAATTGCCTCTTCCTATTGCTGTCTTTCTTACCTTTACTCCTGCTAGTTCCTCTGATAGGTGCTGGTAGGTCAATTGAATCTATCAAATCGAATTAATATAAAGGACGGGTGTTCGCTTATGCTATTGAAATTGGTGGTAATACCGAAACTTATCCCTCATCATTCCATCCACTTAAAATTTCTTATCCGAAAAGACTGAAAACTCATTAAACCATTTGCAGGGGAAAAATATATATTTTAATTTTCTTACAACTGTTTAAACTGACGGATCGTTTTTTTGTTCGCGAGGTGCATAAAACGGGGGAAACTTTCGGAAACCGGCGAATGACTGCGCACGAAAATCAACAGTCGACGTGACAATACATTATGACATTTATAATTTTTACCTTCACGTCAAATCCCCAAGCCCGTGAAAGTGACTGGCATTGCAAGGACAACCGTGAGCTTTCCGGACGCTTATTTTTAGCTGAGAACAGCTACGAAAGGGAAAGTTTTTATGTCTCTTCATAATAATTTTTAGTTATGTTAAAGACATGCATTTATATAATTAACCTGGAAACTTTAGGAAAAATATATTTTCTGTACATCACTTTTGAAGAGAGGCAAACACTCTCATGATCTGAATACATTTATTTTAAATTGAGCCAAAGCAAAGTACAGCAATTAGAAAAATCGCATTAACAATATGGATAATACTAATTATATGACACAATAATAAAAACAACATCATATTAATATTTATCAATAAAACCTGAATTTACAGGGTAAACATCGCTTATGTTTTATTTTATGTTTAGCTCCGCTAGCGCCATTCACCAGATGACTCAATTCACAATTCTCTCCAAACATGTAAATATTTTCCCGAATTAGTCAGATATCTCAATGGATTTGACCTTTGATTTAGGCTCTGGTTGCTTTGGCACCGTCACCGTCAGCACTCCATTTTCCATGTCAGATTTCACTTCCTCCACCTTTGCATTCTCCGGCAGCCGGAATCGTCACAGGAATTTGCCGCGCGAGCGTTCCACTAGGTGGTATTTCTCATTCTTTTGCTCCTCTTCTTTATTGTGTTCTCCACTAATCTGCAGGATCCGTCCGTCCTCCACTTCTATTTTCACCTCTTCTTTCTTCAGACCTGATCAGTAACATTTTAAAACCCTATCAGCTCAATACTTAAAACAAAAAAGTAAAAATTGAACAATTGTAAATGCAGTGGCTAAAATGTCAGATTAAGATATAACTTGAAAAAAGGCCAAAATAAATTAGTTACCTCGCAGATCGGCCTTGAAAATGTGAGCATCGTGTTAGTTCTCAAAAATGCTGGTTTGAAACCAGGAGGTTGTCAAGTTCTTGATACGTTTTTGGCTAACGTACAAGGTCAAATGGTATATTTGAACCATCTTCTGCCAGATCTAGGCAGGTGCACCTAAGCTAATGGAGTCAAAGAGGTAAATGATATGTGTGTCCTATTTATGGATAAAATTCGAATTGTTGGGCACTTTTATGAGTTTATGCCCGGCATAAACATGCAAGGATGCAATTACCAAGTTCTTCTTATTGATTCAAAGGACCTTTTTCAAATTACTGTGATTAATTAAAATGGTTTAATCATTCCTTGAAGGAGCCAGTTAACTGAACCACACAAGAGTAGCAAATGTGCTTTGATAAATTGAGAATATCCTTGGAGACAACCAGATTTAATATTTTCAATTATTTCAACAAACAATTGACATCATAATTGGATCACCAAATTTATGTATTCTTCTCCATTATATAGTTTTAAAAGATTTTACAATATACAACATAATGTTCTGTTGAGGCAACTAACCAACCTATCCAACTACCTAACCTACTGCTTCTATTTTAATGATTTTATTTCATCTTATATATATATTACATTAGGGTTACAACTCTTTACAACATCAGTCTGGTGTAACTCTTCTTTTAATTATTCTCCAAAAAATATTTAATTAGTTGCATTTGGAAAATTAAATATTTTAATCTTCATTATCTCTGTTTCTGTGAAAATAATACTATTTCCTTCGAATAATTACCCATTACAAAGTTTTATATTGTCCTTTAATTTCCTCCATGAAAAGTTTCACTCTAAATCATTAAAATATTCTCCAGGTAAAGTAATTGTCTCTCTCTTGGTAAAAATAGATCATCTTCCATTCACCCGTATGTATCTTTACCCATTTGAAAAAAACATTCTTTGGGTAAAACAATCACGCATTCTTTAACCTCCTTGGTGAAAATAGTTTATTGCAAATCTATCATAAGTGAAATTCACCTTTCAAAATATTCACCATCTTCACAATAAAATTTTTGTCTTTACTTTGCCTTATATTCCCACAAAATTTATTTATTTATTTTCTCCATGGGAAAAATAATATTTCACTCCTTAGTGAAAATATTTACATCATATTATACTCTCCCACATTAATCACATTGTGATTAAATAGTTTCCTTTCCCTTGCATAGATATTCATCTTCTCATAATATATGCAAAATATATTACTTTTCATTTCATAGCCTTGTGTTTTCACCGCACCACCGCAAATATTTCATTTTACCGCATACCTGCTTATGGATTTAAGACCCCTTGCAGTAATGCGGGGAATATTAAGAGATCTCCCGCATACTCTTCAAATTACACCTGAGGTAAAATTTATATTCCTCAAAATAAATTCATCAAACTATTCGCCACATTTAAATGTAAATTTTTTTAGAATTTTGAATCCACCGCCACATCGTGTCGACTCTAAGACCCCCCTATGGTGATGCGGGGAATGTCACGGCAATACTGCACACCTTTTGTTGGGTGCTTGCGGTATTGCGGCTAACATCTGGAGATCGCCTGCTCATTTGTTCTCAGTACTTTCATCTAACTCTTCACCCACGGTACTACCAATCATAAATCTACCTCCACCATTCGATGAGTTATCTGACTCACGGACATCTCTGTAGTTTGTTGTCTCCCCTACGTTGGCACTCTGATGAAGTGAGGACGACATCCTGAGTAGGAGGCCCTGTTAACTTCTATCAATAGCATATTGTGTTCCATGTGATGAACCTTCTTTAAAGATCCACGACATCCATTTCCCCTTTTCAGCGTACATGAGCTCCCTGTGGAATCACTTCTTTGATATAAGTTGTGAATGAGGGCGATTTCTTTGATTTCTGCAATTCATCTATTGGAAGTCCCTCTTTTTAACATATCCCATTCACTGTAGACGTTTTTTTCCTTCAAAAACTCCGCCCATGTCATATTCAATCAGAACTCTCGACCTTTTTTAGATTTATCATGAAAAATCCTCCTTTCAGTGTTCCCAAACTAAACATTTATTATGTGAAAAGAGTTAAAAACTTCAAAAGCACCATCTCTTTGATTTTCGGCTCCTTGGAATGTCTCATTTGTGTGATTTTACAGCATAAAAATTCCACGGAGGAGATATACCAGATGACATGTTATTTTCAATTGTAAGCGCGCGAGCAACATTCAGTTCTGTAGTTTTGTGTTATCTTTCACTTCATTGCCAACGCTTGACAAACTCAGTTCATTTGTCTTTTGATCACAGACGCAATGAATATAGTAATGTACCCTTGGTGACCATAAAATTGTTCTTCTGATCTCCATCAATTTTTGCCTTTTAGGATTTACTCATATTAGAAACTCAAGGCTATGATAGCATCCTCGTTTACCCAAGCTTGCAAGCTAGGGTCTCATTTTGAGAATTAAAATTTTAACCGATTTCTTCTTCTCAGTCTTATTGTCACCAACCAATACTTCCCAAATCAAGGTAGCAGCCACAACTTATAGCTTTCTCATGGAAGAGGAGTCTCCTTATGATGCATGAGACTGAATGACATAATTTCACTCCAGGCTAATGAATTTTAGAATGCCAGATCACAGATTTATTATTATATCCAGTTGTGAATTTGTTCATTCAATTTGGTGATGAAGCATCGACCATTTGTCAGGGTCTTTTTAGTCAGTATTAGGTGGCTCTTGAAGAGATATATCTTGGCCATGATATATGGCATAAAAGATTAACAACTATACTGTACAACTTTGGATAGATCTTCATCAAATGTCATCTTGTTGAAGGAAAAATTTGAAATACAAGATGATGTGTTCTTCCAAAACGTGGCTTAGTGATAAAGCTGATTAAAATGTATCCATTTAGCACCTCCTTCCTAGAGAGTGTATAAATTTGACTTCACAATCCTATGTATAGCTTATAGCACATCAACATCAAATTGTTCCCTCTAATTTAGTGCTCAAAATAGGCATTTGGGTGAGTAACTAATTTGTGGTGCAAAATGATCTTGGTGTTCTGGCAGAGCATATACAACCCTAATCAATTGAATTCCATCAAAATTTGAAATGCATTTAAAAATTGAAGTGGGTAACTTTCAAATTTTGTTTTTCTGAAATTCTACATTATTTCAAAACAAGCCAGGTAGCCTCCAAAATTGATGTGGAAAACTGATCAAAACTTCTCCTGAAGCCACAAAAATGTACCAACATGTTGATTTATGATAGTGAAGTATGCTTGCAGAATGGTTTGGCATGAATTTTTCATAATAAAAAACTGTTAATGCCCAAAGTTGCTTACTTATTTATTTCTGAAAATTGCACCTGTCAAAACTCAATTGGAACCCACCAATTTGTCATTTTGAAAAATATCACATCATCTCCGGAGAAGCTATAATTTTGAGGATTGGTTTCTTCAGGCTCCGTGAGTATGTAGGAAAATGGGTTTTTCTTCAATCTTCCTCTGCAAAATATCAAACACCAAAGATGATCATTGTGACAATTTTCTGGAAATGCAGATGTCAAACTAAGTAAAATTCATTTGAATTTAATTTTGAAAAAATACCAAATGATGTCCAAAAGCCCTGAAAATTGACATGGAAGTAGATTTTGGTAGAGAGAATCATAGGCACCGATCAATTTGTGATGAAACTCTCTTGGCTACTTAATATTGTCTTCTAAAGTTAACCATTTTAACAGATTTTACTATGTGTAGACAACAAACCTTTGCAGAACCCTTTAACTTGGCCTTTCTTTGTCAAAACTGACCGTATGAAGCTGAAATTTGGCATGAATGTTTACATATGGTAGATGAACATTTGTGCAGGGTGGTTTGGCATGAAAATGAACAAATCCAAAGTTATGATTTTTTAAAATGTGCTCTTGGAGCTGATTTTACAACTGAGTTTTCTGAGTGTCGTATTAATTTTTTTGACATGGCACCTTCAAATTTTGCCAAAATTTGAAGGTTCCAACACATTGGAAGTTTCTTTACAGTCAATTTGTGTATTGGCAACGACAACCGTGTCTCGTGCAAATTTTGAAGGTGCCAAATCCCTAGTAAAAGAGGAATTAAAAGCTCCCAGTGGATCCCACACTTCAAGAGAAAATGGATCGAACACATTGGATTTCCTACCAAAGAGGCCGGGAACCAAAGACATGATGAATCTGCTTTTGGAAAAGCTAGGAAATGTTGATTAATGGTGTTTTCAAATTCTCGTAATCGCCTTCTGTGTATGCTGAGATGAATGATGGGCAGGGCTAATTTATAGTACACGGTGGAGAGGTCTATAATTTTGGAGAGAAGACTTGCAATTTCGTTTCTGCGCGAGAGGGTTCTACTTCTTTCCACTAGGGGCCAAACTAGCAATTCTCTTGGGTCATGACATTCCGATAAGATACTTTAAATATGGATAAACTTTTGTCAGTTTTCTAGATAGAAAATCTTTTAGAAAGATCTTTGGGAAAACTATCGACATGTGCTTTCATTGGTAAGGGGGGAAGATTTAACTGCACATTTATATAGGACAAATTATTCTATATACAATTGTAAAGAGAAACTAGCATACAAGGCCCTTTTATTTTATTTTTAGATTTATTTTTATTCATGTCATAATAAGTGGGACCCCTAATAATTGTATGCTATTTTTGTTGGTTTTTATTATCGTAGATTAAATCATGGGCGTATGTATGTGCTTTGGGAAGTGTTGTATTTGTAAGCTAGTCCTTCAAATTTAAAATTGGTTTCTCATTCTTTTAGTCAAATTCTTTCGAATGATATGATTAGATTTTGAGGATCTTGTTTAAGGACAAGCCATAGGTCATTAGTTCACATTAGATAATGGAATCAAATTTTTAGTCTCACTTGTATTAAATCAACATTTATCGAAATGATACGACATAATCAACTTATCATTTAGGCATGATCTTTTTTTTGCTTGGCATGCATTTAAACTTGTTTATCAACAATAGAGATTGACTATTTTCAAGCATTTTTTTATACTTCCACTCTACACAAATAATGATCTCTCCAAGTTGTTGAATAGTACCACCTATATTTAGATACATAGGTGCACATTTACCAAATACCATTAGAACATAGGAAAAAATGAATCAATAATAGATCTATAATTTTGACCATCAATCACAATCTACATCAAAAGACCAATCATTAGTACCCAAGAGCAATAAACAAAACGAAGCATGTAATGCCCACACTTTTGTATGCCTTGAGATGTGTGTTATCAGCATTGTATTTTTTACTATGTATTATGGGATGGATAGGTCATGCTTATGTATGTTGCATTGAGTGTTTATTATTGTTTTAGTGTAACCATTTTTATTATTTATTGTGTTATGATTGTTAATTATGCATTTTATGTCTTGTATTATGCTAGTCATAGATGATTTGCAAGAGGTGTGGTGATTTGTTATCATGTTGAGATATTTATGCATTGATTTTTGTGTTTTCCATATAAGATATATTGTTGATGCAAGAGCATCCAGGGGAACTAGTGATGATCTGCATCGCCCAAAAACATTTCAGATTTGATTTCATCTATTTTTATTTTATTTCAATTTGATGTGCATTTTTGGATATTGTGATCAAATGATATTATTGTCATTGGTTGATAAAATGTCGTGTATCAATTTTAAGTCTGAACAAGCATTTTATTGTTGTAATATTTGATGGATTTAATCTTTTTGATTATGACCATGGAATAAGATATTTATTAGTAGTTTACCAAGCAATTTCTCTAGGATTTTGAGTGTCAAATTGACCATAGCAAGCATATGGTTTCTACCAATTATTGAACAAAAATCAATTCATTTTTATTAATTAACTTATCAGGCCAAAAGGAAGAGAGTATGGATATTCAACATGGGATAAATAAAAAGAAAAGAGAGGGGTGTTGAGAGATGAAGAGACACGCAAGACATTGCAAAAATATGAAGGGTTGTGCTAGAGAGAAGAGGAGTAGGTGCCAATTTAAAATGGAGGACTTTAGCAATTTAAAAAAAAATAGTGTAGGACACCTAGAAGAGGGGGTCATTAGAAAATTTAGTTAGCTCATTGAAAAAGAGAAGATGAGGGGTCGTGGTTTAGAGAAGGATAAAAAAATGAATTTGTTGAATAAAAACCCACACAACTTTATTGAAAAACAAGAAAAGGAAAAGATAATGGGATAGGGGGGTCACACCATGTAGAAGGAAGTTTAAAAATAAAATAATTTAAAGTATGTATGAAAATAAATCATTCACAACCTTGGTAAAGGATAAGTAGGAAGAACTAAATGAAAGGTCATGACACTAGGAAAACAAGGTGTAATGTATGCAAAGGAGAATTAAATAGGGTCAAACAATAAGGAGGAGTAGGGGAAGACAAAATAGAAACAAATTACCCTACCATTTGAAGAAGTGCAAAGAGAGTGTGCGGGGAAACACAAGGAACATGAGTGATAAAGACTTGACATATAGGGGAATTAAGTGCATAGTTGGGTGCTTGAGCAAAGATATGTGGGATCTAGAATAAGGTTTAATGAAAGAAAATATATGCAAATTGAAAGCCATTAATAATTGTAAATAAAGAGGAGGGTGGTAAATGAAGGATGAGACAAGAAGATTGGAGAGTAGAGATACAAACAAAGGTGTTTGAACTGAGAAATTGACAAAATACAGATACATAATGTATGGAGGACTGCGAATTTTGGTTATAATAATAAAATTGAGTTTTCCACCATTGTTCTTTTGCAATTTTAAATTGGCTTTAATTGACAAATGAAATTGTCAAATTAAGAAAGTGAAGGCTGTGAAATTCATCCGTCCAATAAGACTCATGAATTTTGAACTATGTCAATTGTATACATGGTTTGACTTGTGCTTAGACTACTCGCATGTTTAGATATGATGTTCCTCTACACATCAATCATTGGTGTATTGTTTTTGGTGGGATGCACATATGACACTATGATAAGATCCTTGTGATGACTTGATGTATTTTTGTTATGTGTTGTTACAGTCTACATTGAATTTGTGAGAGCCTTATATATATATGTCATGAATGAAACCCAAATTATGTCATATATTTTGAGATACATTGAGAGAAATAGTCAAACACAGAGATTAGCAACAAGCACAGTGAAGATAGAATGCATAAACTCAACCTATATATTAGATAGATTAGGAGCTGTATATAAAGGAGATCAGGCAAGCATGAGGTGGTGAAGACAATTGACACATCTCTAGTCTCTGAACTAGCTGGGCAATAGATGTTAATAATGCCAATGACTCACTCTATCCACAATGAATGCCTAAGTAGGCTTATCAACCTACGTGTATGCAAAGTGTAAAGTATACACTAACACCCCCCTTTGAGCATAGCTTAGGTGGGCATGGATAAAATGGGTCTCGACTGCTAGCCTGGTGAGGTACCCATGCACAATGCAAAAAATGATTCCTAACCATGAAGCCTGATAAGGTACTCATGTACAATGCAATCTCTCTAAAAAAAGAGTAAGATAGAGAACCTAGTGGGAAAAACTGTCCTCCAAAAAGAGAGAAGATGTGGAGAAGACTAGAAAGCCCCCCCACCCCCCAAGGATGATGATGATGCTAATATAGACCACACACCAAGAAGAGCTCGTAGATGAATGAACTTGCTCTCAGTGAAGGGTTTCGTGAAGATTCCAGCAACCTACTTTGAAGACTAGCAAAAGACTAAGTCGATGATCTAACCATGAATCAACTCTCAAATGTAATGCATATGAATCTCTATGTGTTTGGTTCGTTGATGCTGAGATGTATTCCTACATATCTAAATAGTACTCTGGTTGTCACAATAGATGACTATACGTTGTCTGAAAGGAGTACCAAACTCAAAAAGAATGCCTTGAAGCCATATAGGCTCAGTAGCTGAGTTAACAACCCCCTAAACTCTACCTCTATGGATGATATAGCAATGGAATTTTGCTTCTTGTTAGACCAATTGATAGGACCTGAACCAAGTGAAAAGTTGTAACCTGAAGTGGACTTATGATGCTTAGTGTCACTAGCCCAATCTAAATCTGTATAACCAACCAAGTCAAGTGATGAACCAACTCTGTAGTGAATCCCAAACCCAAGAGTACCATGAAGATAGTGAAGAATCCTCTTAGCTGCTTTCCAATGCAGCTCATGAGGTTTTTGCATGAATCTTGGAACCATGCCTACTGCATAGGAAATGTCTGGCCTGGTATGAGTCAAATATATAAGACTACCAAAAAGTTGTCAATACAATGTAGCAGATCAACCAATGGTGTAGAATAGGAAGTCTCAAGCTTGAATCCAAAAAGGAAGGGAGTCAGAGATGGTTTGCAAGTAGATCAAGAGTATACTTGGGTTGTGCAAGAGTAATCCCTAAAACTGACTGTGAAATCTCAATACCAAGGAAGTGGTGCAATAAACCCAATTCTGTCATGTCAAATCTATCCTGAAGTGATGTCTTCACTGTTGTAATGGTAGATGAAGTACCCCAGGTAATCAAAAGATCATCAACATATAGAACCAATATGAAAAGTGAATCATCGTGCCGTAGTAGATACACATTAGGATCATAATGACATCTAGTAAAACCTAAAGATATGAGGTAGGAATCCATCTTGGCATACCAAGCTCTAGGAGCTTGTTTTAGGCCATAGAGAGATTTCCTAAGTCTACAAACTAATGATGAATCTTGAACAAACCCTGGTGGTTGATCCATGTAGATTTCCTCCTCAAGGTCTCCATGAAGAAATGCACTCTTCACATCCATCTGATGTACATCCCATCCATGTGATGCGGCTATAGTAAGTGTGATTCTAATGGAAGTCATCTTAGCAACTAGTCCTCCTCAAGGTCTCCATGAAGAAATGCACTCTTCACATCCATCTGATGTACATCTCATCCATGTGATGCGGCTATAGTAAGTGTGATTCTAATGGAAGTCATCTTAGCAACTAGTCCTCCTCAAGGTCTCCGTGAAGAAATGAACTCTTCACATCCATCTGATGTACATCCCATCCATGTGATGTGGCTATAGTAAGTGTGAGTCTAATGGAAGTCATCTTAGCAACTGGTGCAAAGGTTTCTGTATAGTCAATGCCTGCAACTTGTGAAAAACCTTTGGCTACCAATCATGCTTTATACTTATCAACTAACCCATTTGCTACAAATTTAGCTTGATATATCCACCTACATCAAACTATCTTCCTTCCCTTAAGAAGTGAAGTCAAATACCAAGTGTGATTTCTAATCAAGGAATCATATTCCTCATCCATAGCAATATCCCACTCTGGTATGCCTGATGCCTCTCTAAATGTTTATGGATCATAAACTAAAGCAAAGAAGGCATGTGGCCCCCCCTAAAAATCTACTTGAATCAATTTTTCATCTGCTGAATCATGTACCCCTGTATCTGCCTTATGAGATGTGGGTGAGTCAGGTGCAAAAATATCAACTTCTAATGCAATCCCTGAACTAGATGAGGATGAACCCTCATCACTGTCGTCACTATGAGAACTGGAAGAAGAAGATACTGCACTAGGAATCTGTTGAGAATGATTTGAATCATTAGTACTGTAACCAGGATCTAAAGAGTCCACAATATGTTGAGAAGTGTCAAGTATAGTTTCAAGAGATGTTTCTTGAAACTTAACACTTCTCTCAATAAACAACTCATGTTTGGTAGGGTGGAGTAGATGATAGCCTTTTACACCATCTAGATATCCCACAAAGATGCAAGGTTTGGATTGTGGATCCATAGCCTTGTGTTGTTCTTTCAGAATGCATGCCATGACATGAGAGCCAAAAACTCTAAAATGATCAACTGTTGGTTTCCATCCTTTCCAAGCTTCAAAGGGAGTGATACCCTTTAAGGCTTTATGTGGAATTCTATTATGTGTGTAACATACATAGTTGGCTGCTTCTGCCCATTATGATGGTGTGAGGCCCTTAGAGTGAATCATACAATTAGCCATCTTTTTTAAAGATCTATTTTTTCGTTCTGCAACACCATTTTGTTGTGGGGTATAAGGAACTGTGCGCTGTAGATCTATCCCCTCTGATATAAAAAATTGCTCAAAACTATTGTTGATATATTCTCTCCCATTATCTGTTCGAAGAACCTTGATGAATTTCCATGATTGTTTTTCGACAAGAGCTTTGAAATCTTGAATAGACTCAAACACTTCTGATTTTTTCCTAAGAAAGTAGACCCATGTAAAATGTGAGAAATCATCAATGAATGCGAGAACATATCTAGCCTTTGTAAAAGATGGATGGGGAAAAGCCCTTAAAACATCACTATGAACAAGTTCTAAAACTTGTGTTTCCCTCCATGATTTACCTTTGTCAAATTTTGCTTCTGGATGCTTACCAAGTGCACAACCCTCACAAAGCCCTTCAGAAAATTTAACTATAGGTAATCCCTTAACCATATTCTGTTGACATAGTTGTTCAAGATAGCGGTAGTTAAGATGTCCAAACTGCTCATGCCATAGTTTTCTAACTTCATCTGAATGAGTTAGTACTGCTTTTGGAGAAATATCTGTCGAAAAATTAGAGAAGGTATATAATCTGGATTGGTGATTTGCCTCTCCTATTGCTACCAAATTGTTGTAATTCTCTTATCTCAATTGAATTTGGAGAGAAGTGTACTCTCATGCCCTCCTCTAAATGAGTTATTTCATACACTGAAAGGAGATTAGTTGAGAGTGAAGGTACACTTAGAACATTTGTAAATGTTCCTTATTCAACTTCAACAGTCCCTCTCCCTTTTACCAATGTTGGAGTATCATCACCTAAGGTGATTGTAGACATACTTGATGGCTCTAAGGATGAAAAAAAAATCTGTGAAGAACCCATATGGTGTGAAGCACCAGAGTCTATAATCCATGATGGAGATAAAGATGTTTTAGCAACTAAGGCTTTTCCCTTTGATTTCTCTTTGTCCTTAGTATTATCTTGATTTGATGAAGATGCCTTGATAGAATCAGGTAGCCCTATATTATTCTTTTTGAGAATTTGTTGTAGAACTTCAATTTTTTTCT
The DNA here is from genome assembly GCA_007258455.2 of Sequoia sempervirens. Lineage (NCBI taxonomy): Eukaryota > Viridiplantae > Streptophyta > Pinopsida > Cupressales > Cupressaceae > Sequoia > Sequoia sempervirens. The sequence goes on along the minus strand of VDFB02173255.1, from coordinate 19,337 downwards.
TCATGCATTGATGTTCATCATGTCCAATATTTTTACAAAAGGCACATTTAACTCTCTTTTTACCTTGAGAGTCCTTTTTGGAGTTGTCAAATTTTCTTTAGACTTTCTTAACTTCCTTGTCCTTTTTAGTGTTCTTCTTCTCCCCTTTTGAAGTTTAATGTGTTTCATTCCCTACAAGTAGGGCTTGAGGTTTAGTAGACTTCAAAGTACCCATTTGAATTAACTTTTCTTGCTCCCTTGTGAGATCAACAATAAAGTTATCAAGTGTGTGCATCGACCATGAGGCTCCAAGAGCTCTTTTAGTAGAGTAGAAAGTTGATACAAACACAAAAAATTCTGGAACTAACTTGGAAAGTACATAAAGGATTAATTTATCCTCTTTCTTGTCAATTCCACATTCTTTTAAATGCAACTTTAAGGATTTAAACTTAGTGAAAAAGTCTTGTAAAGTTGAGAAACTTCTCAGACTAAGACCTAAGAGTTGATTTTCCAACTCGTGACTTCTAAGTTCATCTATTTTCCCAAATAGTTTGTCAAGACCTTCCTAAACTTGGTTGGGTGTTTTCAAGTTCTCAACATGGAACAAAAAATCAGGAGATAAATTTAGACATAGGAAGCCAAATGCTTGATCACATTTATTGAAAAACTTTTCTGTCTTTAGCTATTGTAGGTTCTTTCTCTGTTCCCATAGTTACCCTATATAAGCCTTTGTTCTTATGCACAAGAATTACTTTCATCTTCCAATCATGATAATTGAAAGGTGTTAAGGGTACCATAGTAACATTAGATTCCATACTGCTTTGACTTAGATAGTTGCTTGTAGAAATGCAAAAAAGAATAAATAAGAAATGCGTGCAAAAGTGAAAAAACACAACAAACACAAGCACTTCTCGAGGAAGTGTGAAAATGAACCACACACAACACCCCCCTTGATTATTTTTTTTCACCCAAAAAGGACACAAACAGGCACTTTATAGGAGAAATGTGATTTTGTGCTCTTTGGATTTGTGGTGAAAAATATATATAGATATATAATTTTACAAGAAAATAAAACTCGAATGTGAGCTATGATGCAAAAAGTATGACACTATTTTGAGTTTTCAACATTTACAAATAGATTGGTCCTTCTTGCAAAATACAATTTCTGATTTTTAGAAAATATTGCAAACGAAAAATCAGAATAGAAGATAAAAAAAACTTTTAAGCTATCTTCAGACAAGGGATAGTGGAAGAGAGTTTTAAAAAATTGACTTATGCAAGTTGTAGACTGATGCAACCAGGCGGTAGGTGGTGTGGGGCATCATAGATAATCTTGTTGGGAATAAGATGCCATTTAATTGCAGTTCTAAACATATTTCATGTATCTCCTAAGTCTTTAGAAAGTGTTCCCCAACACTAGGATTAGAAAGAGATTAAATTTGAATGAAATAAACATGTAAATTGACATTTGTAATTATTCCTAAATGATAGGAACATGTGGGGACACCCAAGAAGAGCTCCTACAAAATAGGAGCACATGGGGCACCTACATGGGAGGTGGGACACACCTTGTTTCAGTTAACTTTTCGGTGAATTGACAACTCTTATGTAATGCATGTCTTGTTTCTACAAAGTAGGGATTGATATTTACAATGTATGTGGAGTGGCACTATCAGTTCAGTTCAGTTCAGTTATGGTTCAGTTATCTTCAGTTGCATGCAGTTAGTTTCAGTTGAATGTTAACTTTAGTTGACTTGAGTTACATGCTAATGACTTGAGTTACATGACATATAACAGATTGCTACATTCAGTTAAGTGGGGATGATCAATCATGCATCATGTTTGCATGAATTGATGGAGAGATATGTTTTAGTTAATAGAGATTGACTTGGACCCACCTTGGGCGCCCAAGTTGAGATCTTGGAGTTAACACCTTTGCATGAGAAGATATTTACGAGGCTCAGTTAAGTGGGGCCCATTATTGGGCACCAACTTTGAGGAGAAGCTTACAAGATATCTTCGAAACCAAAAATCAGTTAAGACTTTAGTTTGGGACGCCCAAATTGATGGACTTGGTTTGACAATATTTTTCACGGAAGAACTCTACTTGCACAAGAATGGTGTAGATATTTGTGAGGAGCTTTATCCTCTTGTAATTGTCAACTCTTTAGAGTTTACAATGTTCACAATTGTCTATTTATTGCAGCAAGTTGAAGAGAGTTCTAAGAGAGTACTTTTGTGAAGCATGGCATGGGATGTGTGGATTCATGCTTGGACACATGAGAGTTTATTGCAGGTTGTGAAGAAGAATTGTTGAAGGAAAAAGAAGCATCTCAATCAAGGATTGATATAGTGTTATTGTAATCTTGTTCTAAGGTTAAATAATACAAGCACTACTGATTCTAGTGGTGGAGTTTTTTCCCGAAAGGGTTTCTCCACGTATATGTTGTGTCACTTCTATCTTTTGGTCTTATTCTTCTACAATCTTCTGTCTACTTCTACAATTGGTAATAATGAATCTAAACAGATAATCACATACAAAGAATTTGTAACAAAGAACACTTAATTAGATCTACAATCTCATAGGTTTACAAAGTATTAAGCTACAATAATTACCTTCATTTTCAACATTTGGTATCAGAGCTAATGGTTAGGTAGAGTTTGGGGCTCCTTTCTCTTAAAATTTTGAAGGTTTTTTGGCTATAGTGGGAGCTTTTACTATTGTGTTATTGCATATTTTTAAAAGAAGTATGTTACAATTTATTTGGGCTGATGGTTGTAAGACTTGGTATGGCTTGCAAAATCCCTAAAAGAAAAGGCCTGGTAAGAGAGGAGTTCTCCTAGGTGGCAAGGGGAGGGCAGTTGGGTTAAACTAGTTCTTGGGTTAGAGTTAGTAGATTAACCTTTAGTGGTCTTTAACACATGGTTTTGTGCTAGTTGTAATGGTCCATGGTTTTGGAGCTCATGGTTTTGAGCCCATGGTTTTGCATGTATGAATGATCTTCATTTAGGAGATGGTTATCACAATGTCATGGATAGCTTGGTTACATGTTTCAGTGGGAGCTTTTGACAGTGATGGTTTGGTGTTTATCTTGTTGCCATGTATAACTCGGTATCACAGTTCAGTGGGAGCTTTGGTAGGATATGGTTATCTTCATGTGATTTGAAGAGGTTTTAACATCTTGTTTCATGGAGGACCCTTAGAGTCTTTGGTAAAGGTGTTATTGTTCTTCCTTTTGGAGAGGATGTGGTTCTCTTTGGTTTTGAGTATTAATCATTTTCTTGGAGCTTCATGATTATGCAAGTTGAAATTAAAGTTGGCATGGATTGATTGGTGGGTGCTCATGGATACTAGAGAGACTTGGGTTAGGCCAGATATTTCTTATGTTAAGAGATATATGTTGGAATGGTTACTTGTAAGAAAAGATTTTTCAACAATAAAGACCGAAAATCCTACACTTGAAAATGGATGTGAGTCCATCATAGGTAATGAGAAGATTGTCTTTATTGAAAGCCAATATTGCTTGGTGTTGTATGCACAGGAAAATCTTGTATCCCACTCTTGGTCTACTCGGTAGGTAAAATGGTCTAAGAGGTGTCGCCTGCCTGATTATTAGATGCATTACTAATATGTATCTTGTCTTCTCTTATGCATTAGTCTTGAGAAGTAGATGCATGATTTTATGTATTTCCGTTGTTCTCCTTGCAATCTTGAACTTGAGTTAGTTTTGAGGATTTGGGTAGGAGAGGTACAAGAGATAGTTAGTGGCTTTGGGCATATTCCCTTATGTTTGTGGAAATGTTTGGCTAAGCTTGATCTACTTTCTGTGAGAGGTTTACATCTAAGTTCTACCATGTTTTATTATAAGTTGAATGGTTAGATGTTGATATCCTTTCAGTTTGGGAGTGTTGAAGGAGATCTTTACACAGTTTGACACTTTGATAGATGAGTTAGCGACATCCTCTATGTGAAGTGCTATAGGAGGACTTGTTAATGTTGTGATCTTGTTTTCAGATTTGACATTACCTGTGTAGTGGGAGTTCCAGAAGGCATATGTGTTTTGTATGAGAGGGGCACCTCTCTTGGACTTGTTACACTTTACTACAATGAGTTACTTCAGAGGTTTTTTATAGCATGTCTATGTGTGTTGTTACCTTGGAGTCTTATTTTGTAGGATGGTGGATATACATGGACTTGTTTGCAGATTTGGGTTGCTATGTTGATAGCATGAAGTTCTACCTATGACAGTTTTGGATGAGCTAGCAACTTGCTATGGTTTCTATTCCAATTTGGTATGAGTGTGGCAGTCACTTAGAGTCTTTTGTTATCATTTGAATTTGATGCTTGTGTTCATGAATAGATTGGTGCAAGTTTCAATGATAGAAGAAATGGTTATAGAGACTTGGGAAAGGTATTGGTTCTTGGTGCAGGAAGGCCATTGGTCTTGATTCTTGTACTTGATTTATAATAATGATTCCTTGTTTAGAATAATTGCAATGTATAATGTCAAGTGGGAGAATGTTGGGAATAAGATGCCATTTAATTGCAGTCCTAAACATATTTCATGTATCTCCTAAGTCCTTGGAAAGTGTTCCTCAACACTAGGATTAGAAAGAGATTAAATTCGAATGAAATGAACATATAAATTGACATTTGTTAAATTATAGGAACATGTGGGGACGCCCAATAGGAGCTCCTACAAAATAGGAGCACATGGGGTACCCACATGGGAGGTGGGACACACCATGTTTAAGTTAACTATTTGGTGAATTGATAACTCTTATGCAATGCATGTCTTGTTCCTACAAAGTAGGGATTGATATTTACAATGTATGTGGAGTGGCACTATCAGTTCAGTTCAGTTTAGTTCAATTCAGTTTAGTTCAGTTTCAGTTTGGTTTCAGTTCAGTTATCTTCAGTTGCATATAGTTAGTTTTAGTTGAATGTTAGTTAACTTCAGTTGACTTGAGTTACATGCTAATGACTTGAGTTGCATGACAAATAACAAATGGCTACATTCAATTAAGTGGGGATGATTAATCATGCATCATGTTTGCATGAATTGATGGAGAGATATGTTTCAGTCAACAAAGATTGAATTGGACCCACCTTGGGTGCCCAAGTTGAGATCTTGGAGTTAACACCTTTGCATGAGAAGATATTTACAAGGCTCAATTAAGTGGGGCCCATTCTTGGGTGCCAACTTTGAGGAGAATCTTACAAGATATCTTCGAAACCAACAATCAGTTAAGACTTTAGTTTTGGATGCCCAAATTGATGGACTTGGTTTGAAATTATTTTTCACGGAAGAACTCTACTTGCACAAGAATGGTGTAGATATTTGTGAGGAGCTTTATCCTCTTGTAATTGTCAACTCTTTGGAGTTTACAATGTTCACAATTGTCTATTTATTGCAGCAAGTTGAAGAGAGTTCTAAGAGAGTACTTTTGTGAAGCATGGCATGGGATGTGTGGATTCATGCTTGGACACATGAGAGTTTATTGCAGGTTGTGAAGAAGAATTGTTGAAGGCAAAAGAAGCATCTAAATCAAGGATTGACATAGTGTTATTGTAATCTTGTTCTAAGGTTAAATAATACAAGCACTATTGATTCTGGTGGTGGATTTTTTTCCCGAAAGGGTTTCTCCACATACATGTTGTGTCACTTCTATCTTCTAGTCTTATTCTTCTACAATCTTCTGTCTACTTCTACAATTGGTAATAATGAATCTAAACAGATAATCACCTACAAAGAATTTGTAACAAAGAACACTTAATTAGATCTACAATCTCATAGGTTTACAAAGTATTAAGCTACAATAATTACCTTCATTTTCAACAAATCTGACTTACAAGATCAGACTGAGAAGATAGCAGATGGTCATAGTCTTGATTTGCAAGTTCCAATCAAGTTTCCTCTCCATAGGTGCCTTCAAATTAGACTGATGGGTTCATTTCCGGTGAGAAGACAACAACCGCATCCAACTATTGTTGCGCCAAACACAAGGTAAGTAAACACAACAAATGCAATTTGAAGGTCAAATTTTTTGGTTCAATGAACAAGGGACATATTTCCACAGTCAAATGTCAACAAGAAAGCCTGTTAGGAATGTGAGGACTTGCCAAAGCCAATACCACAGTCTCTTCTTCACCTTGGCTTGCAAAAAATAATGAACTTCTATCACAAGCTCTTTGGATGGAGAATATAGGTAAGAAAAGGAATGACGACTACAAAACAACAATGAAAGCCTCACGCCCTCACCGAATCGCCACCACAGTGCAAGAAATATCAATTTGCAATGTAAAAAAGTGGCCTTTCTTACCCAATTTGCTGGAGTACACATAGAAACACCCTATGCACAAAAAAACTTGTCTTTAAAAGGCAATACAATAGCCTCTCAGATGTCGTTCTCCCCTCCAAAATGCAAAAAAATGTGCTTCCAGTTGGTGATTTGCCTCCAGCGGATGATTCCCAGCCTGCAAATAATCAATCAAAAATAGAAGAAATGAATTGGTCAAAAAAAAAATATCAACTTCACCTTTATGGCCTGCTAAAATCTTGAGTGGCTCTGATACCATGAGAGAAACAGTGAAACATAAAGATTAGCAACAAGCATGGTGAAGACATAATGCATAAACTCAACCTATATATTAGACAGATTAGGAGATGTATATAAAGGAGATCAGGCAAGCATGAGGTGGTGAAGACAATCGACACCTCTCCTGTCTCCAAACCAGCTGAGCAACAAATGTTAATAATGTGAATGACTCACTTTGTCCACAATGAATGCCTAAGTAGGCTTATCAGCCTACGTGTATGCAAAGTGTAAAGTATACACTAACACATATGTTATGCTTTCTATGACTATATTATCATAGTGTTCCATTTCATTTATGTCTTTATAGATATCTATTTTATATGTACATTATTTTTATAATGATCTCAACATCTTGTATTTTACCTCTATGGATGTGCACATGTTTACATAAATGGATGTTCTTATTATTGTGTTGGTATTCTAGATGATTGTCGATTATAACATTTCCATGTTTGGTTGATGTTAATTGATATTAAGTTATTCTAGATATAATTATTGTATGCTATATGAGGAATTGTACCCTATTGGGTGATTATGCATTGCTTTATCTATTATGTGAGGTGTAGGTGGACTTAAACACATGAATTGAATGTGAAATTATAGGGTTATTTTTTACTTAAGTTACAATTCTTGATTATTTTCATAGTGGTGGTTATATTAGAGATGTCACTTTTAGTTAGTGTGTTTGGTAACCTCTATTGCAATTGGTTTGAGTGTGAGATGAGTCTTGATTACCCCTTTGAGTATGAGTCCAAATCAGTATTGATTTAGGAATCTATGCATTGTGTGAAACCCATAAATGGGTGATTATTTTACATGTTTTTTATTTTTCTACATTGCATTAAATTATTTTGAAAGTATTGAATGATTATGTGTGAAAAATATTTAATATTTAATATGAATAAAATGGGAATAGTTGCTTTAAGGAATTATAAGTTTATTGAAATTAATTAAACATTGAGTTATTACATAAATTAGATTTTAATTCCATGAGAATACTAATAGCCTATTATAAAAAAGAATTAAATTAAGATCAAAGGCCTTAAGTTATGAAATTATGCATTATTTTGAATTTTGAAGAAATGATTATTTTGTAAAGAAAAATGAAAAATTTAAAATAAAAATAAAAGGAAAAAATGGAAAACCAAGGAAAAGAATTGTAATTTCATATTCATTCCTTCATTTTAGAAACAAAATAAAACTCTAAGGAAATATTTTTGTGAAAGGATTGCTTGGATTCAAAATTAGATTGGAAGGGATTGTTTAAATGTGTGTGAGAGAAGGGAGAGGGGGCAAGGAATGGGGGAGGGGAGGGAAGAACCATTTCCTCTCAAATCATCTCTCTTTTGCAAAATGTTGAAATGTTAAAGGTATCCCTTAATTTATTTAAAGTTATTTTTTCTTGCTTCCTTTCTTGTCATATTTTATGGTAGCATATGGATCCATTATAGGAATCTATTATGAATTCAATTTCGTAAAAAAATATAGATTTAAATTGAAGTTTTAAAAGTCTAAAAGAGAGTCATAATTATGGGATTTTTTAATGAAATATTATTTTAGGTATTTTATTGGATTAGCATATTGTTATGTTTGTGGGAATCAAAAGGGTATTCTTTAATTTTAGAAATTTTCTTTAATTTAAAACTTAGAAAAAATCAAGGTTCATCAATGATGAAATTGAGAATTTTATGGTTTTTGCATTGAGAATAAATATAAAAATTAAAATTATGAATGCATACATGAATGATTTTGAATAGGAGATAATATGATTACTTAATATTTTTCATTTAGAATCTTATAAGACTATGTCCAAAATTGTTATTCTATTTTTATTGTCTTGATTTATGTGCCATGCTCAAATAGTGATTTGGTGTGATGAACCTAGGATTTGAGGGACAAAGATTAGGAAATGAGTGGATCACGATGTTTGATGGGATCTAGTGTTACACCCCATTGTTAATTTATCAAATACTTTTACTTTTATGAGTAAATATGATTGTAATGCAAGATTATGTCTTGATGTTATGCAATGGATGAATGAAATGTATGAATATGCATTATGATAAAACTAATTTTAAATGCTTTAATGATGCTTAAGCTATATTATGAATATGATTTATATGTTATCAGCTAACTACGAATATGTTTCTCTAAGTTGGATGCAAGTTCGAACCTTCTAGTGGGGGAGGGAAAGTATCACCTAGGAGAGGAGGTTGGTATTGGAACCATTGGTATTTATATCTAAGTAGACACACACACTCACTTGCATAGGTTAGAGGAACCTTGTGGAGTCAATTTGAGGTTTGTATCGGTAAGTGCTAAACTTAAGTTGATAGGTTAAGCATTGTTCAGGAAAACAATTTCCTAACGTAAATGATCCTCTTTGATCATTAAAATTACGTCAATTGCAAATATATTTTGAATAATAATAATAATGGAAATAATATATAATGATATATATCCATAATATGTATATAATTAATGCATATATATATATATATATATATATATATATATATATATATATATATGTATGCATGTGTATATTTAAATAAATAATGTTAACATATATTCGTATGTATAAACATATATGTATATATTGAGATAAATAGATAATGGGATATATATATATATATATATATAGATGTAGATGTATATTATATTTAATACAAAATTGAATAGCCATATTAACTGGCAGTTTTATTACTCAAAATATGAGTTAGCAAAGCCGAATTACGAGGCTTATTGGTATATTGTTTTAGTGGTTATGTGTAGTAAATAAATTAATATATAAGCCATGTAGTGGTTGATCATAGCACATATATAACTCATTTCTAGCATCCATATTAAGTGTCTATAATGCCAGATGATTGCAAGTTAAATGACAGTTATATATGGTAAAGTGGCCACCCACTTTTGGTGCCACACTATGCTTATATTGATTTTTTATTAAAGCCACATAAGTGGCTGAGTAATTGCATACATTATTGCTGATTACCAGCCACATGAGGCATTAATTTGGAGGCCCACGACTTGGGAAAAAGGCTGAGAATAGAGTTTGAATTGAACTTGGCTTTCAACGTGCTAGATAGAAGACTTTTTTCTATAGCAATAAACTGCTAGCAACTCCATATGGCAGTGTCCAACCTAGCTGTGGAAGTTGAGAGCAGGTAGTAGATTGGTTTTTGCTATCTTTCCAACTGAATATGCATAGTTCTAGAACTACAAAATCAAGCATGCGATTAGCAGCAATATAGACTGAGTCAATTGCAAGCCATGACATTCAAATGAGGTTGAATTGAGCTAATTTTTGAGTGGTGGTATCATTTGAATGAATTAAGCTTCCTTTTTGCAATTGATTTCTATTCATTTTTAGTATAAATATAGGGCAATTGCTCATCATTTGGGGGCTCATTCATTTTGATAATCTGGAGTATAGTGCATTCATGAGTTTGTGAGAAGAGTAAATTTTTGTACAAAGAGTATTTGAAATCTATATTTCAATTTATCAAATAAGTGAGGAAAGGTTGATAGTTTTAATTATACATTACTTGGTAGTTGTAGTTAATAGTTTAGAAGTAAGGGAGAAGTGCAAGGGCTAAGTTGAGAGTTGGAAGTTGAGAAGGTAGCAAGTTAAGGCTGATTCATAGTGCAGATTTGAAGCAAGGAGTATCGAGAATTTGAGTCAAGCTATTTTAATCTAGGCATGATTAAAACAACTCTCTTTCCTTCTCTTTCTAATTCTAAATCAAATCTTTTTATTTATCTAAGTTTCTTATGCATTGTTATGTGCAAGTCAAGGCTGTTAGAAAAGTATGTGAGTGCATGTACAAATAACTTGATTATTTATGCATACAAAGCTAATTTAAAATGCAAAGAGATAATGAGAACTAGGGAAACTAGTTGGGTATATCAAGAATTTTTCTTTTAATTACATTATCAAATCATGTTCACAATACATAATTCTGAATTATTATTTGAGAGAAAGAGAACTTCAGTGGAAGGTTAAAATCTCTCTAAAGTTGTGTTTAAACCAAAACAAACAACTTGTGAAACCAAAGTAGCAAAGGAAAGCTAAGTATGGGAATAAGATATTATCCTGATAAGACAGTGTCTTATTTATATTATTATTAAACAAGTTTATATTGCATATTAGTTAGAGGGTATGCAAACATATTAGAAGTGAATATGTCTATTATCTTTTGGAAGTTATTATATCTTATATAATAGACCAAGAGTCGTTATTATTACCTATTGATTGAAAATTATGTATCTTGGATAGAGGAATTTATTCTCCCATTATTAATAAAAGACCTTAGTGCTAGGGGACTTAAGGTGCAGAAGCACAAATAAATATCAAGTAGAAAATATTCTCTAGTGTGGCTATAAGCTTATCATACATCTATATGTGAGAATATATGTGTCAAGATTATCTATATATACAAAAACATAGGTATTTTATATAATTATACAAAGGATAACGTTAGAGAAACATAGGAAGAATTTGGAGATTAGTCAGATGGTTCTCAATTGAGTTATCAAAAGTAAATGGATTATTAAATGTTGAATCATTAATGAACATTACTATGAATATAATATTTTATATCGAATCAAACTCAATGACAAAACCATACTTGGTATGACAATGAAGAGTTTGAACCATTATTTATGGAGAAGATGACTGTCTAATGATGTCCACGTCAAGAATAACCATATTTGGTATGGAGTTATATAGGAAAAAAATCCTAAGAATAAATGTTGGACATATGAATCTTTAAATATGAAGAAGTAATCTATAAATGTTGGACATATGAATCATTGTTAACTATGTAGCAACATTGAAAAAATACTCAATCATACAATGTCAACCTGACTTAAATAAAGGAAAAAGAAAAGAAAACAAAGTGGTGGATCAAGCCTTGACTGTTTGTCCAACTCGATGTGGATCAAGCCTTAGTTGCTTGTCCAAAAATGTTTACAATTGAAACCCGCTGTCCACTGTGCAAACAACAATGCACTCAAATGAGCTAGTGAAATCTGTTGTCCACTAGGTGAGCCCCGGGAAGTGACTAGCTAACCATACTAAAGTTATACCTCTTGATAACTTTGATAAGGTTCCATAGAAATGGTCACAAGGCTAGCAAGTTGTGTTATATACTAGGCACTCATGAAAAAGGCTCCACTGACAAGCAAGTTGTGTTATGCTTGGTGGCCTTAAAAAAGGGTAAAGGCTCCACTAGCAATCAAGTTGTATTATGCTTCGTGGCCTTGATACATGCAATAGGATATTCAAAGGTGTTTTGCTTAGTTTATGAAGGTCTCACCTTAGGGTAAATTGTGCCTAATGTATCCAAGAGAGGACTAGTCGAGGATAAAAGATTCACAACCTAGGGAATGCAATCCATAACATCACCACTAAGAGAAATTTCATATGCTCAGAAAGGTCGCAATCTTGGAGGATATCAGACCTAGTGACACCACCAAGAAGAAGGTGCATCACAACAAGTAAGAAGACCACACTAAGAAAAATAAGTCATTGTCAAAATGATAATGCCATTGTATGCCCCTGCTTTAAAGAAATTGCTAAACACCATGCTGTGAGCAATTACTTTAAAGTAGAAAATGATAAATGCTAAACAATAAAGAAGGAATGAGAGATTATTTGGAAAGCCCTATGTCAAGCATATGTTTTCAAAATGAATTTGCATCATGAAAGGGGGTTGCCCCCAAATGAAATCCCAAAAACATAAGGGATCCACGGATTTAGGGTCAACGCATGTCTTTGCTATAATGTTATTATAGAGATTAGAAATGCCATCATTCCCAAAATACTCGTAGAACTAGAGAATGACACATAGAGAGTGAAAACAAAGAAAAGATTTTGGGTCAACATGGAAGAGACTTAACTATCTCAACACCTTGCATCATCCCCAAAAGGAAAACACAAGACAAAAGAAAAGATAAAGGTTGATGAAATATAGAAGAATGTAGGCACAAATAGAGGAATGAACATAAAGACATGTCAAACAGAATGATACAAGGGATCACATTACACACATGCAATCACACACAAAGAACATGAAAAGAAGACAAAGAAAAGACTAGTATGACACATGCAAGTCAACCTATATAGAAATTCGTCCCCATCCCAATCTTGTTCATCATATGTAGAAGGTGGACAACTAGCCAAAGGGAAAACAAAAAGTGTTGTACTAGGAGCATCACCAGGTTCAAAGCGTGGTGAGTCACTCTTTTTAGGAGGATCATCACGGTTGTTATTATCTAATCTCATGGAAGAGGAAAACAATAAATTAAGCTCATTATGCACTTCCTCATCAATCTTAGTAGTCTCAACATCATCATCCAAGTTAATCACAACTGCAGGTCTAGTGATAATATCCATGGAAGGTGCCCGTTCTTGTTGTGGTTGAGATTTAGGATTTTCTTGTTTTGGTGAAGGTGGAGAATCATCATGCATTGCTTGAGTTGTTTGATTTTGAGGTGTTGATTCATCTTTTTCTTGTAACTCATGAGAAATAACATGACATCTATGCCTACACTCGCTAGCATTTTTGTTCCTTTTTGTATGGTTTTCAAGTTATGATTGTGTAAGAGTGGATTTATCAACCATAGGTTTCTTTTCTACTCATAAGGGAGGAAGGAAAGGAACCATGGGAGGTTGTTTGACCAATTTCTCTTTAACTTTATAAACTTGTTTGATTTTAGGAGGCACAATGAGACTTATTTGGTTATCTCACGGTCTCTAATAGGAAATAGGAGAATGATTTACTATGGGTTGGTCTTGGTTACTTGGAAGAGATTGTGGCTCAATCATGGTCTTATCAATGATGGGAGGCTCAATCATGGGTTGAGGCATATTGCTAAGGGATAATTTTTCTATGCGCTTTGCCTTAAAATTTTAACAAGATTTGAAAAATAAGTCTTCATGAGGCCTAATAGGTTCCAATGAGAAATTCTCATGAGAAGACACAGGATTAAAGTCACTATGGTGCAGAATAAAGATTTGATTGCTAAAGGGAAACTTCAAGCATTTATGAATGACTGACGGGATGGCTTTCATGGAGCGAAGCCATGGCTAGCCTAACTTCACATGAAATTGATCTGACATCGGGATGATGGAGAATGAGACATCAATTTTTTCGGTCCAAATTTTAAAGGAAGAGTTATCAAACCTATTGTAGGGAAAGAAAAACCATTATGTTTTTTTATCCATGCTTTCAGTTGTTCACAAGTATCTTGATAAATTTCATGCACAATCAAGAATTCTTCAGTGATCACGTTCTCTACATAGACGGGATCAATTAGTATCCCACTAGTAGGCTTGTCCTTGATTCTTCTGGCAATGTAAAGAGGACCATTAGGTGCATGTTTAGTTATATCATTATGTGAGAAAGTAATGTTAAGAGACATATTGGTTAGGTCCTTACATGTTGAGCTTCAATGAAGTTGACCGTAGGGTTTATATAATCATTCTCATACTTTTTCATGTGATGATCAATGATGTAAGTGAGGCTATGCAAAATTTATGTTCCTCGTCCATTATTAAGCATTTTCCTCATGTTATCTATAATAGGAATCACAGTACCAACAATGTATTCAAAACTCACAAAGATTTGAAATTTCTCTAATTCTTCATCCATTTGTCTTAGGTTCTCTTGAGGGACATTAGCAACCATTGATTCAACATTAGTAACATTTTTTGTTGGTAAAGAGGTCATAGGAAATGAGGTTTCAAGGGTATGTTCCATGATGGGTTAACTAGTGTCAACACTATGAGTGAAAGAACTAGAGAACTCAAGATCCATGACGAATGTGCTAGTGCAGGATGCCATGAGTCTAGAGCTACGTCTCACTAGAGTATTGACAATAGGACACTAGGTTGTGAAGCTCATACAAGTTTCACCAAACCAAAGGTGCACCCAAAATGGGAAATAGGCACTAGATAAATGCAATAAACACCCAAAAATAGGAAGTGCAATGCAAGTATGTAAAAATAGATGATAATTTCTAGCTTTCAAACAAGATAATTTTCTAATTATACTATGCAAAAACCTAAAAATGATGTCTTGTAATTCCAATTTTGATTTTGAATCAATGCATTCAATTTGAAGAATTAATACTTAATGCAAAAGATGATTGTGAAAAACATAAATTTTGGAAACTAAAATAGAAAGCTGAATGCAGAAACATAAAATACAGACAAAGAGTTTTTAGTGCCCATAAATTCAAAAATAGGCCTGATTAGGGACTCATTCACCATGGTCGAATGGTTTTTTTTTGAAAAATTAAATTACAGATTTCTGAGTTAATGTTTATGTTTTTGGATTCTGGTTGCAAATAGGTAGTTACAGTTTTAGATTTTTGGAAAATCAGATCTAAATGCAAGTGTGAAATGATGCTAAATGACAAGAAAAAAGATGTAATTTGAGATGTAATTTTGATTTAAATGGCTGATCATGCAATGTTATGTAAGCACTATGCAAAATTAATGAAAATTTTGAATTTTTCAGATTTAAAAAAATGCAAAATGCAAACCTAAAACCCTAAATGAGATGCAAAGTAATGAAAGTAAACAACTCTATATGAAATGAAAATCAATGCAATGCAATGCAAAGTAATGCAAATCCTAGATCTAGGGTTTGAATGGACTCCAGTTTCAAAAAGTTTATACTACAAGAATGTCAAGTTCACCAAAATGAAATAACAAAACATAGGTTTAAGGTGACAATAGGTGATATGGTGTGTTAGGATAATGGATGGACCTATGTTCCTTTATTGCACTAGGAAATGAGATCCACACAAAGAATTGACTTACAACCCTTAGGTGAGTCAACTCAATGAGAGAATATATTGATTTCCTTATCATTGAGGATGGGGTATCAACCTACAGAACACTTTTAGGAGAAAAAATAATAATATTAAATCAACTCAATTATGCTCATTCCAACTTGAAACATCAATTTAAAGCATAATATAGATAGAAACAACAAAGTTCTGGTAGATTTGGAAATGGCAGAGTGATGTGTACCTGTCACCAAAATGTAGATTTAGGAGGCTAACTGGGACTCATTCACCCATAGGAAAATGGGTCTCTATGCAAAGGTTTCAACCAAATTTTAGGAGCCTCTAATGTCAGTATGTAGCTTCTGTTTGATCTAGGTTTCAGTGACAGAAAGTAAAAAATAAGATCTATAGGTGAGATTCTGTGAAATGATGACAAATTTTCCACTTTTTCTCTTCAAGAGATCTTCAATCCTTCTTCAACCTAAGATCTGCAACACAAACACAAGAGGGAAAAAATGTTTTTTTTGGTGAATGGGGGTTTTCCTTGGTCAAACCCCGTTTGGGTAATTAAACCTTCAATTGAAATAATGGAGTATGAGAGGAATTATGAATGAACAATGCTATGTTGCAACTCACCAAACCCTTGAATAAACCTTTGGAAGTCTAAAATTTTGATCTTGATCTTGCATGCAATGACTTCAATGGATGTGGATCCTGATACTTGAAATATGACTCGAATGCTTGACTTGGATCTTTGAAACCTACATCACAATGTTAGCTCCAAAAACATGCATGATTACAAACTTTGACATGATGTTTGAGATCTTGATTGCTGCAATAAATCACTGATAAATCTACTCTTAAATTCCTTTGATCATAATCTTTGCTTTTATGAAGTCTCATAAAAATTCTAGGCTTGATTTGATAAAATTTAACCTTATATTTATAGGTATGTATCCTTAATTTCCCAAAAAATAAACATTAAAAGCCAACTTTAAAATTTGAATTTGGGGATATTAAAATACCACCAAAAACATATTTTAAATTTAGGTTCAAAGGCCTAGGGAGGACCCATTGTCCCATGGGTGAATGGGTCCCAGGTCCCTATTCCTGGAACACACATTGCTCAAGGTAAAGTATTATGTGTCGGCATTAATTATTGTCGGGTTTCCCCTTCGGAAAATGTAATTTATTAGGCTTGTATATGCAAATAGGGCTTATTAAGGCATAATTAAGTCCAATCTAATTGAGGGCACCCAAACAAAGTATTAAAATGTAAAGGAGTACATTTTCCAACACTACACACTTCACTACTGATCTCTGATCAACCTGAAAAATACCTTGATACTTGCAAGACCTCAATATGAAACTACCATTCCATGGCTCCAATTTATAGAAATTATGGGAGGTAAAACCACAAATGGTAAACCAAAACAAGAGGCACAAAACCACCTACAAAAACCCACACCCCTCTTCTTGGACATCCAAAATATGTAATAAAACATTAATTATAAATTCAAGATTCCCACATGGGCGCCTAACCCATAGTCTATCCAACTCCTTTCTTTCAAGATACTTCGATGACCTTTTTGCTCCCTAATGGAACACCAACAGACACCTTTTCTTCTCCAATTTTGTGCGCCGCATCCAAGGCCTTTCATATATTATTTTGGATGCCTAAGAAATATTTCTTATCCTTATTTGATGTGTGACCTCCACCAAAACTAAATCCTCTCTTTAAAATATAATTACAACATGCCAAAATTTAATATTTTTCTCTCATGTCCCCTAGTGCACATTCCAAGGAATGTAAAGACATACAAATGACATAGGATTACAAGGTTAATGTCACCTTATCTTAACAATTTCTACACCTTCCAAAATTTGGTAGCAAAAGGATCCTTGGCATACTACTCCTTTATTCCCATCATTCAAATTTTGTTGGCTTAGGAAGCATTTCAGGCTATTGTGATATGATTTGACCACAAATATTTCATACACTAGGTATTACCAAAAATTCTCTAAGTCATGCATTATGGCTAGCATCTATTTGTTATATATGGAACATCCTCTTTTATTGACTCTCAAATTCATACTTTTGAATGCTATGGGGTGTCCTTTATGAGAGAGAACAACTCCAATTCCTTCACAAGAAGCATCACATTCTACAACAAACAAAAGTGAGAAATCAGGAATTGCAAGAATTAGACAAGAACTCGTTACCTCTTTTAGCTTCTCAAAGGTCCTTTGTGCTTCCTCTGTCCATTCAAAGGATCTTTCCTTGGTTAGATTGGTGAGAGGCACCACAGATTGAGAAAATCCTCTGAAAATCCTCTAGTAATAGCTATACAGTCCAAAGAAGCCTCTTAGCTGAGACAAGTTTGTAGGAGGTGGATAGTCTAGAATGGCTTGGATCTTCTATTGATCAACCTGGACTCCTTTAGCACTTATGACATATCCCAAATACAATATCTTTATTGACCCAAACTCACATTTGGACATCTTTGCAAAGAGGGATTGTTGTTCTAGAATTCCCAATACTATATCCAAATGCTTCAAATGTTCTTTTGGCCATGTTTTTCTATAGACCAGAATATCATCAAAGAAAACTAACACAAACTTCCTCAAGTGCTTACCGAAAACATGATTCATGCATGATTGGAAAGTTTTCAAAGAATTAGTGAGACCAAAGGGCATTACCAAGAATTCAAAATTATGCCCATAATGATGCCGGAAAGCAATATTTTGTACATCTCCCCCATACAGATTTGGTGGTACATTGCACCATGTAGCTCATAAATCATATCATCTATCCATGGTATGGGGTACCGATTTTGAATGGTCTTCTTGTTCAATTCTTGGTAGTCTATGCACATCTGTAAAGTGCCATCCTTCTTCTTTACCAACACAAAAAATGATGTGAAAGGACTAGAGCTTCGTCTGATGTAGCTCATATCCAACAACTCCTTTATTTATTTCTCTATGTCCTCCTTATACATCTGAGGATGGCAGTAATGATTGGTCATAACAGACTTTGATCCTAGTTCAAGTTCTATGATATGATGAAAACCTCTATTTGGTGGCAATCTAGGAGGCATATCATTGAAAACCAAACTATTCTTATCCAAAATGTTTTGTACATCAATATAAATTTTACCATTCTTACATTCAAAAGTCTTTTGAAATCACCAAAAAAATAGCAACCCAAGCAACATGGCTCTTCCAAAATATCCTTTCCATTTTCCTAGCTGATACTACTGGCAGACCTCCATTATCCATTCCCTTTAGAACCACATCCTTCCCATTGGCTTTGAAATTGAGTTCCATCACTTGGTAGTTTGTAGTATATTCACCCAAATAATGTAGCCACTACACACCCAAAATTACATCAATTTATCCCAAACCAATAACATAGAAGTCATCACAAACCTTATGACCTCCAAATGTTACAAACTTTCTCCTTGTAGGCTAAGTTATACCCATCTTCCACAATGACTGTGAAGCCTTCAAAATTATTTGTGTTTAGCCTTCTTCTCTTCACAAGTCCATCAATGAAGTTATAGGTAGCTCCTCCATCGATCCAAATAGTCACTGTTTGTTTGGAAAGGACTCCTTAGACCATGAAAGAGTGGTACCTATGTGCACTAGATAGATATGCTAGTATACCACTATTGTTTTGCTCCTTATCTTCCTCTCCTAAAAGGGTGTCTTTCGGATCATAAAACTCTTCAGACCCATATGATTTTGACTCTTTGTTTGAAAGGACTTCTATAGAGTGAACTTTCCCCTTACCTAGACATTTGTGTCTCAAAACCCATGGCTCTCTAGAAGAGAAACAAAGTGTCTTCCTTCGAAGCTCGTTTCTTTCTTCATTATCCACCCTCTTAGCAGGTACCGATGGAACACTCTTTTGTACTGGTGTTTGAAATTTTTTCTTTTGAAACCCACCTTTT